>CM032005.1:5046591-5089265 GCA_018804465.1 Populus tomentosa
CAATTATTGTTCATGCATTTAGTCACATGAAACATTTTCTTATAATAATACATCACAGGGCCTGTAATCTATCTCTATTTTATCTGTAAAATCACATATGGAATGTAACATTTGGTTGAGTAAATGACTGTTAATGAAAAAAAAAATCTGAACTAGGTTTTTCATTTACATTAATTTGGCAAGGCAAAAGGCTTCTGTATGCCACAATATATTGTTTAGTCTGCAAAACATTACCAAGGCTCATCTAGTTGACTTCTGTTATGATTGGGAACCATTGTTTCATACTGCCTCTTATAGTTGTTTTACATGATTCACAGAGGGAAGTTGATACCATGCATTTCATGCAAACTGCCCCTTGGTTGGGCTTGTTTCCTGGCGCAGATGGCCAAATGTTGCATTCACAGGATGGTGGGGATAGTCCTGTTGTCAATCTTTTCAAATCAGCCACTGCTGCAATAGTGTCTAACCCTGGTTGTCCGAATCCAACATCTTTTTATACCATGTCAAAACAGGCAGAAGCTGCAGGTGCATAATTCATTTCTCTTCAGATGGCTTTTTGCTGTTTGGTTGACCACCTTTATAGAAGAAAAAACATATGCCAGTTCTTTTGTAATAACAGTAGTTAGTCACTCTATTTTATGCCCGTTATTATATTCATCAAGTTTTGTTCCCTTGGTTTCCTTAATTTTTAATTTTATGGTCTGGTGTCTTCATTTTGTTGCAGATCTTCTTTACAAAGCTAACATGACTACTGGAAGTGTGCTGGAATATGCCCTTGCTTTTACCAGTGCTGCATTGGATAAATATTGCAGTAAATGGAGTGCTGCTCCCAAGACAGGGTTCATTGACATAACAACCTCAAAGGACTTTTACCGTATATACAGTGGCCTTCAAATTGTAAGGAATGACCTTCTACAGTTTATTTTTATAATAACTTCACACTTGGGTAATATATCTGAACAATAATCATCTTCAGTTTTATCAGTTGAGGTATTAGTTCATATTCTAGACTAAGAGTAAATCTATCTGTTAGTTGATACATAACTTTTCTCAACAGCCATCTCCATAGTGCTGCGGGTTGTACTTCTCATTAATATGTATTTTTGGGCCAAAAATTTCACACATGAACTATTTTATTTTATTACTAAAATCTTAGACAACTATTATCATTCTCAGATTCTGCAAAATGACAATCATATGACAAGCCTTTTACCGTTCTGAAATTAATAATGTCTTTTAAAAGGTTTATTCATGCTGTTTTTCATTATTGTATTGTATAAATAACTCATGTTTCATAGTCTGATTTAATCAGAAAATAATCTTTCTGATTTATCATTTAAAATCTTGATTTGACAACCATGCTGATGAGGTACTAATTCCCGGACATGTGATACCTCCTGATGAGCAGCCACAATGATGTTGTGGTATGGGGTGGTGCTGTGGTGTGGGGGCGGGTGTTACAATCCAGGTCAAGGCTAAGAACTGCACACATCATATTACTCATTCAATCCCGTGGGATTAAGAGAACCATTTTGAGTCGAACATTCTCCTTGCCAGTAATAGCCGTATATTTGCAGCCTTGATATCTGGAGGTTACTACAGTTGTGATAAAAAACTGTTAGTTGGGCATGTGGACCAATGGTTCAATTAAGAAATCATTTAACAGTAAATTGAGATCAATATGTATAAATTCTTGCTTTAAAATAATTGACTACTCCTTTAGAAGGATGATGAACCTTTAGGTTTACCTCTTGTTTAGCCACAGAAGTGATATCTTTTCTTTCTGCTAATTTGTTTTAATACTTGAATTGTAGGGACACCTGGAGGATTCTGTTCAAGTATCATCGAATAATTTTGAAGTCTTGGGTGACTCAGTTGCATGGGGTGGTTGTACCATAATCTATTTGCTTGGACAGCAGATGCATTTTGAACTCTTTGATTTTTCATATCAAGTCCTCAATATTGCAGAAGTGGAGGCTGGATTGCTTACCCAAGCACATAAGAATCCTCATGTTGCCCAGGTATTGAAATTTAAGTAGATGCTTGAAATTTTATGCGTTCATGAGTAATATGCCTATCTATAGAAAACATTGCTATATATTTAAAATATTTTCTTCTGCTGGACTTGAACACAAAGTCCTCAATTGATGGATTACCATCTGCCAGTTGTTCTATAACTGATTCTGCGTATAAACATTGTTCATTTAGTTCTTTTCTTTCTGCTCATACTCGTTATCATGTAAGGTTTTACTCATTATGTAGGATTAAAATAAATGATTGCAGTTCATAATGTTTTACCATTTATTTTGCTGTGCCCTAGGTCATTATGGTGCTTTCTTCAAAGAACTGGACATTTTCTAAATGGCGTCAATTTCTTCTCTCTGCTTTTCATTAAATGTAATTTGGGACGTGCAGTCCTGTTGAGCCTTGAGTCCACATACCAACTTTGCTTGCTAGCATTTACACGGCTCAGAATCTAGGTTGCAATTCATGTTTTACAGTTTTGCCCTGCTAATCTGACCATCAGTTGACCCATGCCTTTTTGCGGTTTGAATTTGTTAGCCATCCAATTGTTCTGGTGTGCATGATTTGCCTGATCACTAGCATGATGTTCTCACCTGGACAGTCTTAGTCATAGTGGTATTCACATTCAACGAGTCATAGTTCTTGATTGCATTGAGTGGACTAATACCCTGAATCAAAACTAAGCTCTATATCAATAAATCTATTACAAAGTACAGGAAATATGATGCTTCATAATCTGTAACCATAGAACTAGAATATGCAATTACTCTTATGTTTTCTTCACTCCAAAGAAAGAACTGTAACTTGTAAAATCAATTTCAAGCTTTGACTGCACTTACAACCAAGTACAACGGAAACAGTGGGTTGATTCACATGCTTTTAGGCTGTTAACGTTTTTCATGTTTTGAATGATTAGTCCTTGCTTTTAGCCTGTTGACATTCTTCTTTTGTATAGGGATGGGAAACCCTATTAGAAGCCATGAAGAAAGCAAGAAGGTTGAACAATCATGTTTTCTCGATGCTGAAAGCCCGGTGCCCCCTTGAAGACAAGATAGCGTGTGCTATCAAGCAAAGTGGTGCCCCTCTGCATCGGATTAAGTTCGAGAACACTGTTTCAGCATTTGAAACGTTGCCTCAAAAAGGTGCCTGAATGAGTCCTGCAATCCCCCTTCCACTTCTATTGTTTTTTGTCTCATCTTGTAATATCTATGCATTTAGTGTCGTCAAGTTGTAGTTTTATTACCATTATCATTATTGATTATCAAATTGTAGTTGGTAATGTGTTCCCTGACATGAACTCTGAGAGACTGAATTCAATCCGTATATTATCTACAAACATACAGGGGATTTATCTCCCTTGTTGTTTTTTAATGGACATCAGTCTTGAATGCAAATGAGAAAGCATTGACCTTTCATTCTTGAGGTTTATTGGTTTTTTTTTTTTTTTTTTTAAAAAAAAAAAACAATTTTGCTAGAAAAAAATAATAACCATTTTTTTTTCTAAGGTGGAAGCACAAAAGAACCCAACAAGATAGGGACTTGGAGACCTTTTGATATTGTTGATAGTTTTTGTTTTTTGTCTAATAAAAAAAAATCATTTAGTTAGTTAAATAGTATTTGTTTTTTGCAATAGATTTTATATATAATTATTTTTTAAAAACTTATGTTTTTTAAATTATAAATATAAAAACTACTGAAATATCATTATCTAAATTGTGGATAACTACTGAAATATCATTATCTAAATTGCTTTTAATATGATTATGGTTTTTCATATTATTATATTATCTCTAAATGTTATTTAAATTCATGGTTATTGCAGTTGCTATTAATAATTTTATAAATAATGATTATCGCATTTTTTTTTTAAATAGGGAGAATTTCTCAAAATGAAAAATCAATCTTTTTAACGATCTTATCTTAATGTAGATAAATCACATGTGTTAACACAATTAAGTTCTATAGATAGAATGATACATGAAAGGTGAGAGTGATCCAAATGTTTAAGTACGATACCTATAAAGGCTTATATTGACAAGATTATTATAGGCTTAAATCCTGAATGCAATAAGGTTAAGGACTAGATAAAGGCTATTAAAAAGCAATAAAGAACCCTTATGAATAAGTTGTTTATGATAAAATATCATAAATCAAGAAGTGCGTGTGGATGCATAGCTGAAATGAGAGATATTGTTTCTCAACTTAAGTCTCTAAAAGTTGACATTTATGAATCCTTCATTATCCATTTGATACTTAACACTTTTTTTTATAGAGTATGGACCATTCAAAATTTATTATAACATGCATTAAAAGAAATGATTGTTAATGATCTTTTAATCATATATGTACAAGAGGAGAAGAGGATGAAACATGAAAATCATGAGAGTGCCAACTATTTCACTCATAAAATGAAGAAAAGATAAAATAAAGAAAAATAAGTTAACAATGCACATTGAAAGAAGAAGGGAAAAGTGCTTTTCAAATGACCTAAACATATTGGATCAAGCAATTTAGTGGCTTGCTTCTTCTATAAGAAAAAAAGGGACACATGATGAAATATTACCTAAAATACAAACAATGGCTTGAAAAAAGGATGATTATACTACCCTTATGTGCTATGAATCTAATTTCATATACTCCTAAAAAAAAAATACTTGGTGGATTGATTCAGGTACTATAATTCATGTTATCAATATTATACAGGGCTTTCTAAATCTAAGGAGGCCGACATAAAGTGAAGAAGGCTTTAGGAAATTGGATGTGTTCACATATTGAGGTCGTGGGGACTTGTAGCCTTGTTTTAGAAAATGACTATGTTTTGAATTTAAAAAACTTTTTATTATTTCTCATGATAAAGTTAGCATAGGTTTTGGGTATTTTCTTAATGGATTATATAAACTTAAATTAAACCCAATCCATGAAAAAAGTCTCATAACATTGCATGAAGACATTGGTACTAAATATACCATTATTGATGAGTCATCTCCTCTATCTTATGACATAAGAAATTATAGCATATCTCCATTGAGAGAATTAAAAGATTAGTCAATGAAGGATTGCTCGAAACTCTTGACTTTTCTAACTTTGTTACTTGTGTGGATTACATAAAAGGAAAGCAAACCAATTGGACTAGTAAAGGTGCTCAAAAAAGTAACGAAGTTCTTAAGATCATGCACATTGATATTTGTGATCCATTTAGTGTCCATTATCTAAATTGTCATAGATATTTTATTTCATTCATTGATAATCATATCAAATACACGTATCTATACCATTTATTTAGTAAAAGTGAGACATTAGATGCCTTTAAGACTTGTAAGAAATAAGTAAAGAGACAACTTGAAAAGAAGATAAATAAATTAAGATTTTATAAAGGTAGTGAATATTATGGAAGATACACAGAATTTTTTTTTAAAAAAGGTTTATTTGCAAACTAATTATAATAAAAAGGTTTCATTTCATAATATATCATGCCAAGAATACCTCACCAGAATGGTGTTGCTGAAAGGAAAAACCATACCCTTATGGATATGGTTGGGGGTATGTTAGGAAGCAATGAACTACCTTTATTTTTATGGAATAACACCTTAAAAACAACAATGTGTATCTTAAATGAAGTTCCATTAAAGGTGGTTCATAAAACACCATTTGAATTATGAAAATGATGAAAACCCAATTTCAAGACATTTACATATTTGGGGCCATTATGTTGATGTTGAAGTATATAACCTATAATTAAAAAAAAATTAGATCTTATAACTGTAAGCAGATATTTTATTGGCTATATAAAAAATTTTAAAAGCCCTTAAGTTCTATTGTCCCCCAAACACTCCTAAAATTGTTGAGGTAAGAAATGCAAAGTTTATAGAAAATAATGATTCTAGTGGGAGTTATATTCCTCGAATGTTACGATGGGAGGAAACACGAGATCAAGACAATGCTTCTGTGAATAAAGATACCTTGGTCATTCCCCAAGTATATCAAACCCCTAATATCTTAGAGGAATATTTAATTCAAGAACTACCACCTCAAGAGGAACAGTTGAACCATAAGTTCAACATTTACAAGTTATGGGTGAAAGAAAGGTGTATAAGATTTTCAAGAGAAAGAAGATCAGCCATATTAAATGACTATCTAGTATACCTGATTGAATCTAATTTTGAGGTTGGACTAAAAAATGATCCCATTATGTTTTCACAAGTTATGAGTGAGGTAGAATCTAAGGTTTGGTATAATGTAATGAAGGAAGATATAAAATCTATGATTGAAAACCAAGTATAAGAAATAGTTAAGTTACTAAATAGAGTTAAAATTATAGGATGTAAATGGGCATATAAGACTAAATTGGACTCAAATGGCAAAATTAAGAGACATAAGGTCATATTGGTAACTAAGGATGTCACACAAATAGAAGGCATTGACTACCATGATACATATTCCTCTGGTGTTAGAAAATGACTCATTTAGAATTATAATGGCTCTGGTAGCTCATTTTGATTTAAAGATACACCAAATAGATGTGAAAACAATCTTTTTAAATGAAGATTTAAAATAAAAAGTATATATGGAGCAACCTAAAGGATTTTGTTATGATAAAAATAAACAACTGGTTAGTAAGTTAAGAAAATCAATTTATATACTAAATTAAGCCTCTCAAAGTTGATATTTAAATTTTAATAATGTTGTTACCTTTTATGGTTTTACTGGAAACATTATGGATAACTGTACTCTTGATTCTCTTCTATAATTTGTCTTTCAGTGCGCCAGACTGTATATAACTTAAAATGAGTGGTGGCAGATTTATTTTCTTAGTTTTATATATGGATGACATTCTACTTGCAACTAGTGACGAAGATTTTCTAAAGGATACTAAATAATTTCATTCAAAGAACTTTGAAATGAAGGATATGGATAAAGCCAATTATGTTATTGGTATAAAGATTCAAAGAGACATGTTTAAAAGGACATTAGGTCTGTCTCATAAAGCCTACATTGAAAGAGTTATAGAGAAATTCAAGATGAGTAAGTGCAAAGCTAATACAACATCCATAGCAAATGGTGATAAATTTAATCCAAGTTAATGTTTGAAAAATGACTTGAAAAGCAAGAAATGGAAAACATTCCTTATGCATCTTTTGTTGGCAGTTTGATGCATGTTCAGGTATGTACCAAGCCTGACATGGCACTTTGCAATAGAAATACTTGGTAAATATCAAAATAATTGAGGAATTGCTCATTGGAAAGCTGCCAAGAAGTTATGAGATATCTATAAGGAACTAAAAATTACATGTTATCTTATAAACATATCAAGAATCTAGAAATGGTTGAACATTTAGATTCAAATTTTGCTAGATGTCAAGATTTTATAAAATTCTCTTCATGATATATCTTCATGCTAGCAAGAGGTGCGATATCATAAAAGAGTGTTAAACAAATATTTGTTACATCATCCACAATGAAGACAAAATTTATAGCATGTCTTGAAGCATCTTTACAAGCAAAATGGTTAAGGAATTTCATCACAGAGCTTTAGGTTGTGGATTTAATAGCAAAGCCATTAATGATATACTATTATAACTCAACAACTGTTTTCTTCTTGAAAAATAAAAGCAGGAGCCGTAGTAAATATATTAACATAAAGTATTTTGGTTGTTCAAGATAAGAGAAATTAACAATTTGAATTATAATATAAACTGAGATTAATGAGTTGGTTTTATTTTAATTACATGTTAAAAGAAAAGACAATGATATTAATCGGATTTTAAAACAATTATGATACCTTGAAAAAAAACAATGGGAGCACGAAATTGGATAAAAAAAAATGGTGAAAAAAATGGACCGGGTTAACAAACATGGGAAAACATAACAGGGAAAAAACTAACTATATATAAAGGTCTAAAATAAAAAATGATAAATAAAAGAATGAGTGTGAAAAAACAAAAAAATTAGAGGGAAACTAAATTTTTTCAATTGAAGGGTATAATTAAAAAAAATAACTCAAGCAAAAATAACAAAAAAAAAAAAGAGAAAAAACTAAACAAAAATAACACAACATAAACCTGGATTGAAAAGTGGGATAAAAAACCAATAAAATTTTTATAAAAGATTAAGACAAATAAAAAAAATACAAAGAATAAGAACCAAATAAAAAAAATAAATACATGGAAAATTGAAATTGAATAACTAAATAAAAAGAGGAATAACCCTTATTCAAAAGGACAATGGACAAAAAAAAATTACAAGGAAAAAGAACAAAATATTTAGTTGGGAGGGTTAAATTGAAGAGAAAAATAATAAATATATCAAAACATATTATTCCAAGGTCTTTTTTATTATTATCACTATTATTATTACTATCATCACTATAATTATTGTTATCACAACCATTATTATTGTTGTTACTACTATTGCTGCCATAATCATCACTATTATTAATATTATTATCACAATTATCACTATCATTGATATTATTATTACAATCATCAATATCATTATCATTATTACTATCATAATAAACTATTATTTTTACCACAAAAATTAATATTATTATCATTAATAATAACATTATTAGGATCATTATCATTATTACTAATATTAATATCATTACCCTTACCATTACTAATAGTATTATTTTTATTATTATTGTTATTATTGCTCTAACTACTATTATAATTACCATTATTATCATTACTATTACTATTACCACCACCACCAATATTATTATTGTTGTTATTGTTGTTGCTGCTCCAACCACTATTATAATTATGATTATTAATATTATTATTGAAATAAAAAAAAACCTATAAACTTATTTTAAATGATAAAATTACCAATATTATTATTTATTACTATTATTGTCACTATTAATATTAGTAATATTACTACTACTATCATTATTGTTGTTGTTATTGTTATTGTTATGATCACAATTATGAATATTATTATCACTGTCATTATTATTATTAGTACCATTGCAATCATAATAAACTATTATCATTGTCACTATTATTATCACTATTAGTAACATTATCACTATTATTATTAGTAATCATTATTATTACTAATATGACTAACATCATCATTATTGTTGTTGTTGTTGTTGTTGTTGTTGTTGAACAAACAAAAGCCATAAATTTATTTTGAAGGATAAAGTTAAAAACTATAAAAACTTTGACAAAAGCGCTAAGAAAGAAAACCAATAAATCAAGAGAAGAATGATCAAATTGAAATTTATATTATCATTGAAAAAAATCATAAAATTGACTTGAATGATAAAACTAAAAGCATAAAAACTTTGACAAAAAAGAAAATAAACAAAATAAGAAATTAAAAGCAAAAGGATTGAACCGAAAAATATTATATATAGAAATTAGAATTAAATGATTAAATTAAAAAATCATAAAACTTTAACAAAAAAAATAACAAAAATAAACGATCAAAACCTGAAAATGCAATAAAAATGGGGACTAGGATGCATCTTTCTGTGTAGGAGAGAGAGTGAAAGGGGAAAAAAAGACCATTGATGATAAACTAACTACCTTTATATAACACACACCAACCATAAAGAAAGAGTGCACAACATAGCATAAAATGAGATGGCAAAAGATAATTTTTCACCATCAAAAGGCGTCGCACATGCTGCCCAAAATATTAAGCACCTCCCGTATGCTAACGTGTGTCACGTGCCAACAACTTTTTAAATTAAAAAATATTAATTAAATGTTAAATTAATTCATCACCATAAACCAACCCTAGTAATTACAAACAAAAAAAACTTAAGGAAAAGATATCAATACCCTTATTTATATGGTCTATATCAAAGGTAACATTTGGAATACTTTCATGATTACTCATAAACAGTCATAATATTTGATTAAAAAAAACACTATAGTAAAATTTGAATATAAGATACAAAACTCAATAAATATTCTTCGTATCACCTACAATCAAATATTTTGATGACAATTTATAAATAATAGGGCTGCTTAAACATAAAAATTATATCTAAAAATCTTACAAATACATATAAAATTTAAGACAATAATTTTATCTTAGCTACTAGATACTCTTATCCATAACTTTTTTTTTTTTGTAATGGGATTTCTTTCAATTTAGAATTTAGATTTTTGTTAATCAAGTGCTAATTTGTGTTTGATTTAATTTTAATTTTGTTCCAAATACAAGGCCTTGAATCCATCCAATCAAAACGGAATTCTATGTGAAGTCACATTAGCAAAATAGGTGATGGCAGCACAATGTCTGGGAGGTACATTATTCACGAAAGTCAGCATCTAACTCCAAAAGGATAATGATTAGGGTAGTTTACAACTCATATATTTTTAATAGTTATTTAATATTTATTATTAATTTTTTATTATTATTTTAACTCATTTAAATTTATTTTTCATCTTAAATTATGGTAAAAAAATAGTTTTTTATTTAAAAAAACTATAATTTATTTTTTAAAAACTACAACAACAACAACTTCCTTTTTTTACTTTATATTTTTATTAATGTGAGTGTTTATGTTAACTTGTATGTATCTCGACTAATTTCACAGGTTTTGAAGTTAACGATCATATAAATTTTCAATAGTATTGAGATTTATGGGACTTGAAACAATAAATTTTATTGATAAACTTTAATAATACAAAATATATCAATTTTTTTTTTTTTTGGGTATTAGCACAAGACTTTTCTTTTAAGTGTTTATAAGGTACCAGCAGCACCCTTGAGGAGGGAATAGGCCGGAGCAGCATGACTATAGACAACCAAATTATATATATATATATATATATATATATATATATATATATATATATATATATATAGTAAAGTAATTAACCAGAGCAGCATGAACACTGTTACTCTGTTTTTTTTTTAATGGTGTGGTGTGATATATATTTTGTTATAATTACAGATTTAAAAATATTTATTTAATTAATACACACCACAATTTTCTACGAGTTTTACTAAAGATTCTCTCAATTTAGATAAGAAAAGGGTATTAAAAAAAACAATATAAACTATCAAGTGCACGAACATTAAAAAATTAATTTTTTATTATAAATAATTTTTTTAATTATTTTTTAGGCTTAAAATATTTACAAAGAAAAATGAGAATTGGGAATGTGTTATCTTATTAACATATCAAGTGCCTCGTTAGAGATATGCTTGACAGAAGGATAAAATTAAGTACACAAAATTAGTAGAGGGACCTATTAATTCAACAAATTAACATAAATATATAATCAAATAGATATTTATTGGTGCATTAATTTGCTAGCCCCCCACCAAAAGTTTTAATTTTTTTTATTACCTTTATTTTTTAAATTGATATATATATATATATAAACTTACGTTCAAATACAATATTTCTTCATTAAAAAAACCACAAGACTACTTTTTTTTTAAGTCTATACTGGATTTACAAAAACATATTTTAGAGTTTCTTCATATTTTTTTTTAATAAATTCTTCACAATTTTTCAAATAAAAAAACATGAACAATAAATATTTTTTTATATACAATCATCTTTGAGCAACATAAAACAAAAGGATTTTATAATTAGATTATCATGAATATAAAATATTAAGATAGTTATTATAAATTATAATTTTGACTTTTTTATAATAAAAAAATAGTTGTAATTTTAACATATTTTTTATTTTTTCATGAAAAAACCTTTTCTAATTTTTATTAAAAAACTGAAAAAAAAAACGAACTAGGCAGGAATAAAGAAGTAAATTAGTTTTTTTGTTATTAAACATGCATCCTTTTTTTTATTCATTATCAACCAAACATACTATTCCAGCCCCACCTTTTAAGGTAAATCCCTTCTAGGATGCATCCTGATTTGCAAAAATGATAGAAAAATTTGTTTTACAATTGCAATTGGTACACTTACACTATTTTAATTATTTTATTTATTAAAAAATAATATAAATCATATCTTAAAATTTTATTTAATAACTTAAATTATTATTTTGAGTTGATTTTTATATATATAATATTAGAATCTTAATAACTAAGCGATAATGAATTTAAATTTTATAATTTTTATTTATTTGATAAAAATTAAATATAAAATAGTATGAATTTATACAAGTTTGAAGTTCAAAATGCTTTATAATATAAATTATACATTAAAATCTCACTTAACAACCTGAAATTTTGAATTAAAATAATTTTTTAACATCAAAAAATAAATATTTTTATCTAATTTTATACAAATAAGAATTTCTTGCCTTTAATTTCTAAAGTCAAACGAGAGTCAGGAAACGTGGGTGGCTCTTCACTATTACAACCACTTTGAGAGGAGCCAGTTAGCCATGCTATGGTGTTGTGTTGACCTAATATAAAACTTGCAAGAATTATAATACCACAGACATGTGAGGCGTGATGACCAAGCTTGGAGGAAATATTCATAAAGCATAAATTATTAGGGTTGCCACAAGTACCACGACTCATGATGTCAGGGAAGAGATCAGCAATGGCATAACCTACATTACATGGTTATTAAGAAAGAAAAGAAAAAAAAAAGAAAGAAAAAAAAGAAAACCCATCCAATATACGTGGGATTTTTTTTCTTGGATCATAGTTGGGAATGTCATATAGAGCTATCATGCATAATCTTAAATTGAGGGTGATAGTTTTTGTTTTTAGGTGTATTTAAAAGTATATTTTATTTGGAAAAAAATATTAAATTGATGATTTTTATAGTATTTTTTAATAATTTTAAAGTGCTAATATTAAAAATAAAAAATATTATTTTAATATATTTTTAAATAATTTTTTTTTTAAAATCTCTGTATATTATAATATGCAACAAATTATATAAAAAACCATTACTATTTTAAATGGTAGGTAAAGAAACATCAATTAGAGAGTTGCCAATTAAAGTGAAATTCTGAATAGATGCCTACTAAATGAAGAACTTGAAGACAAAAGTAGTGGCTTGTAGAAAATTGACAATGGATTTGAGATTATTGGGTATCTAAGGTCAATGTAATAGAAGGAAAACAACTCATGTAGGAAGAGAGCTAAAAACAAGTAAAAAAGAAGGTTCAAAGTTTAAAATAAGATAGAAGAGACAAAAATAATAAAAAATAGAAAAATATATTTTTTGTATTTTTTATTTTAAAAATATAAAAATCCATTTAAAGTTATTTTTAAAACCGATTTTTTTTTCTTTTAATCTATACTCGGAAACTAACTAAAATTTCAGTGTTATAGAATTGATTATTTTTGCATCCCAATCAATACCAACTAGTGAATAATCCGTATGTGTATATATATACATATATATTAAATAGCAGACACGTGTATATGACAATAAAAGGTTTAGTTTAAGGAAAAAAAAAAACTAAAAGTGTTTTTAAAAAGTAGATCAACTGGTGTTTTTAAAAGATTTAATTTTTTGTATTAAAAATTATTTTTTTATGTTTTAAATTATTTTGATATATTAATCTTAAAAATAATTTTTATAAAATAAAAATAATATTATTTTAATATATTTTAAAATAAAAAATATTTTAAAAAACAACTAATTTCACAATTTCATTCGTATCCAAAGCTTGAAAGCAAACAAGGAAGAAAGAAAGACAACATACTTTCAATTTAGCTTTTTGAACCCCTAAAATATGTAGAGGTGGAGTAAGATGAAGAAAGTATCCTCTCATGCCTTGTCGGCCATATCTCTCGCCTATACATAACACACAGATGTATTATTTGCACTTAAAAAATATATATATATATATATAAACATGAAAATGGTCTATCTTTGAAACCATGTAGGAAGTATTTTGTTAATCATTGCATAGAAGACTAAATAAATTCTGAACTTTCCGCTATTCTTCATGATAATAAAAAGAAGTTGACATTTTACCACAATTCATTGCACTTCAAAGACTTCCAACTCAGATTTCGATCAAAAAGAAAGAAGAAACTTAACTGGGATCATTTATTTTATGCTCTCTACTCTTTACGCGCAAAACTGGAGATCTTCCTTGCAGGAAACTCTCTGCGAAGTTCCAAAACTCTTCTTCCAGTCCCTAAAAGGTGGAGTTTCTTTTTCTGGGTTTGGTTCCTTCTTCTTCTAGGCCACTGACTTTAGAGGTAGGTATGTGGCTCTAGAGTCATTGCTTTTCGTTGACTTTGTTCGTATTGTGGAGCTTGTATCTGGGCAGAGCTCATGTTTTGGTCTTGTCTTCACTATTTTTTCTTCATGTGAATGCGACTCATTTCTGTTTGGGAGGCATGGAGAGAATATCATACAGGCTGCTCCCTGTACTTGTTCTTGTTGTTTCCCTCTTGTTTCATCAGTCCATAGGGCTTAATGCTGAGGGGCAATACCTCCTAGATATAAAGAGTAGAATTGGTGACACCTATAACCATCTTAGCAACTGGAACCTTAATGATTCCATTCCTTGTGGGTGGAAAGGTGTGGATTGCACCAGTGATTACAATCCAGCGGTTTGGTGTCTTGATTTGAGTTCAATGAATCTTTCTGGCTCTTTATCACCAAGTATAGGTGGATTGGTTCATTTGACACTTCTTGATCTTTCTTTTAATGCTTTGTCTCAAAATATACCTGGTGAAATCGGAAATTGCTCGAGTTTGGAGTCTCTTTATCTGAACAATAACCTTTTCGAAAGCCAGCTCCCTGTAGAATTAGCCAAGCTTTCTTTTTTGACGGCTTTGAATATAGCCAACAATAGAATATCAGGTTGTTTTCCTGATCAGATTGGAAACCTTTCCTCTATGTCAATATTGATTGCGTACAGTAATAACATCACCGGATCATTGCCTGCTTCTCTTGGAAACCTTAAGCATTTGAGGACTTTTAGGGCAGGGCAGAATTTGATATCCGGGAGCTTACCTTCGGAGATGGGTGGATGTGAGAGTTTGGAGTATCTTGGTCTTGCACAAAATCAGTTAAGTGGTGAAATACCAAAACAAATTGGAATGCTCCAGAACTTGACAGCTTTGATCCTTTGGTCTAATCAGCTTTCTGGGCCTATTCCAATGGAGCTGAGCAATTGCACCTATTTGGAGACCCTTGCTCTCTATGACAACAAACTTGTAGGGCCTATACCCAAGGAGCTTGGTAATCTTGTATATCTGAAGAGGTTTTACCTCTACAGAAATAACTTGAACGGGACAATTCCAAGAGAGATTGGAAATCTGTCTTCTACATTAGAGATCGACTTCTCGGAGAATGAGTTGACTGGAGAGATACCGATTGAGCTGAAGAACATAGCTGGGCTGTCGTTGCTTTATATTTTTGAGAACATGCTTACCGGTGTCATACCAGATGAGCTCACAACTTTGGAAAACCTGACAAAGCTTGACCTATCAATCAATAATCTCACTGGTACTATTCCTGCGGGTTTCCAGCATATGAAGCAGCTGATCATGTTGCAGTTCTTCGATAACTCATTGGGCGGTGTCATTCCTCGAGAACTTGGAATCTATGGCAAACTTTGGGTGGTTGACCTGTCAAATAACCACTTAACAGGAAGAATACCGTGCAATCTTTGCAGAAATGAAAACCTCATTTTGCTGAACATGGGTTCAAACAATCTCACGGGTTATATCCCAACAGGGGTGACAAATTGCAGGCCGCTGGTTCAACTTCATCTTGCAGAAAATGGCCTTGTGGGAAGTTTCCCATTTGATTTGTGCAAGTTGGCGAACCTCTCTAGTCTTGAATTGGATCAGAACATGTTCACTGGACCAATTCCTCCAGAGATTGGTCACTGCCATGTTCTGCAAACGCTGCATCTCTCTGGTAACCATTTTACTGGTGAATTGCCAAAAGAGATTGGCAAACTGTCCCAGCTGGTGTTTTTTAACGTCTCAACAAATTTTCTCACCGGAGTGATACCGGCGGAGATTTTTAACTGCAAGATGCTTCAACGGCTTGATCTCACCGGGAATAATTTCGTGGGTGCTTTACCAAGTGAGATAGGAGCCCTTTCGCAACTGGAGATTCTCAAGCTTTCAGAGAATCAACTTTCCGAGCACATACCTGTGGAAGTAGGAAATTTGTCACGCCTAACGGAATTACAAATGGGAGGCAACTCATTTTCTGGTGAGATACCGGCTGAGTTGGGTGGCATTTCAAGCTTGCAGATTGCCCTGAATCTTAGTTACAACAATCTCACCGGGCCAATCCCCGCAGAGCTTGGGAACCTTTTATTGCTGGAATTCCTGCTTCTCAACGACAATCATCTGAGTGGTGAAATCCCAGACGCCTTTGATAAATTATCTAGCTTACTTGGATGCAACTTCTCAAACAATGACTTGACAGGGCCTTTACCTTCCCTGCCATTATTCCAAAAGACAGGCATCAGCAGCTTTCTTGGGAACAAAGGGCTTTGTGGTGGACCTCTTGGGAGTTGTAATGAATCTCCACATTTGTCATCTCATCCCCCAGATACTGAAGGGACAAATGTTCGTATAGGAAAGATAATTGCTATTATTTCTGCAGTCATTGGTGGGAGTTCTCTCATTTTAATTATAGTGATTATATACTTCATGAGACGTCCGGTCGCCATGGTTGCTTCTTCGCAAGATAAACCATCCTCTTCTCCAGTTTTAGACGTTTACTTTCCCCCCAAGGATGGGTTCACTTTCCAGGACTTAGTTGTGGCAACTGACAATTTCGATGACAGCTTCGTTTTAGGGAGGGGAGCCTGTGGAACTGTATACAAGGCAGTCTTGCGATGTGGTCGTATCATTGCAGTTAAAAGGCTGGCGTCTAACAGGGAGGGAAACACCATTGATAATAGCTTCCGTGCAGAGATTCTGACTTTGGGAAATATCAGGCATCGGAATATTGTGAAACTGTATGGTTTCTGCAATCACCAGGGCTCCAATCTGCTTCTTTATGAATACTTGGCAAGGGGAAGCTTGGGAGAATTGCTCCATGGATCATCGTGCAGTCTTGATTGGCGGACAAGATTCAAGATTGCCCTCGGAGCTGCTCAAGGTCTTGCTTATTTACATCATGATTGCAAGCCTCGGATATTTCATCGTGACATAAAGTCCAATAACATTCTGCTTGATGAGAAGTTTGAAGCTCATGTCGGGGACTTTGGGCTCGCAAAGGTGATTGATTTGCCACAATGGAAATCAATGTCTGCTGTTGCCGGCTCTTATGGCTACATTGCTCCTGGTAAGATATCCATGGTTTTTGTACTCATGATGCTTCTGCATTTTCCAACATAAATCTAACTGTTACTTGGCTTTTGCTTGATAATGCGTTTCAACCTGTTTTTTAAAATGTTTTTCAAACTGATTTTATCTTAAAAAAAAATTAAATTAATGCATGATTGCCTTATTTATCAACAAATCAAAAGCTTGAGCTCCTACTGATATTGAACTTATGAGTTTCAGGAAATTTATAATATCTACAAGAACTTTTTAGCTCTCTGAATAATTTTTCCTTGATATTGTTGATGAATAGTTTTGATCTCAATGACAGAATATGCATACACCATGAAAGTCACCGAAAAATGCGACATTTATAGCTACGGAGTAGTCTTACTAGAACTGCTGACCGGCAGAACACCTGTGCAACCACTAGATCAAGGCGGCGATCTTGTATCCTGGGTAAGAAACTACATTCAAGTTCATTCCTTATCACCTGGAATGCTTGATGATCGAATCAATCTGCAAGATCAGAATACAATCCCTCACATGATTACTGTCATGAAGATTGCTCTAGTCTGCACAAGCATGTCTCCTCTGGATAGACCAACAATGCGAGAGGTTGTTTCGATGCTCATGGAGTCGAATAAACTTGAAGGACACTTCGATTCCTCCTCGCCTTCGCCGAGTCATCATTCTAATTCTAGAGATGAACTTATCATACATGGGTAATAAACGACAGTGTTTTGATTTTCTTAGTAGCTAATTTATCCTTAGTGTAAGTAGCACAAACCGCGTTGTATATTCCTAACACCATGATATTGCTCATCTCCATTTTGGTTGTCTAACTAATGAGCAGTGCCTTCAAAGGCAAAGTAACTTTTGTAGTTCTTATTTGAAAAATTAAGTACAAGAAAGAGTTTCCAGTGAGATAATATATATATACACATATAAAAGTGTCTATTATCTTCAAAAGACTTATCAGAAATTAACGAGTTCTTCATGTTTTTGTTTGCAAGATCTTCTTCATTATATAAATTTTCATCATCATCTTCATCAGGTTTGCATATAACATCCTCATCATTGAAAGGTTCTTGCTCATATTAACATTCAATCACATTGATCAATTTTTGTCTTTTAGGTCCTTTACAAAGACAAGTGATTGTTTGGATGAAGTTTTTAGGAATAGATCTAAAGTAAGGTTAGTCTCGAGATTGTTATACCCAATTTGCATTTTCCTCTTCAAAGATGCTATCACTATTGAATAATGATATTGCTGATCCCAAATAATCTGTTAGGATGTTAATCCATTCTGATACCATCTGATGTAGTGTATAGCAAAGATAAAATTAGAATTCTAAAACTCTAAAGTTATAGACCGAGCTATAAAGAAATTTAGAGAAAATTCGTTGATATTTTATTAAAACTGAAAAATAGTCTTCATCTTTGTAAATTAGATATTTATATTTATATTAGTTCTAAAATCCTTATAAGGAAAGTATTTCTAATTAAAACTTTTCTAATTGATATAATACATGTTAGGATTTATAAATAGTAAGCTACTAATTAAATTAAAATTTCTAGGCTAATTAGAAAATATAAAATTAAATTATAAAATTATCTAGAAAAATAATTAAAATAGTAAAATAATTAGTTCATATGAATATGAGATGCTTCCGGGGTTTTTTTGCTTTTTATTTTTTTATCTTTTCAAGTTTTACCTAGTAAACATGCTCCGTAAACTTTTAAAATAATTATTCTACGTCAGTATTCCTTGTGTTTTGCCCGGGAAGTGTAGTCTTCCTTTGGCACAACAGCCTGCAAAACATTTAAAAAGAAAGTCCCTTTAACAATTAAGGGTATTGAAAGAAAATATTTAATTTCCAAAAAAACATAGAAAGGAAAATACAAACAAAGCTATAATTAAAAATGAAATTTGTACAATAACTTTTACTAATACGAGTTTTTTAGCATAATTTAAAAAATTTCATAATCACATACACAATTAATGTGAATTTTTAATTCCCCCTCCCCTTCCTTAACATAAGGTTTGCTAATGAACCGAATGAGATTTTAAGGATGTTTAAGAGAATAATAGTAGTTTGTTTTTAAAATAATTTTTACTTGAAAATTTATTAAAATAATATATTTTTTATTTTTTAAAAATTATTTTTAATATCAATATATCAAAATAATCCAAAAATATAAAAAATTTAATTTTAAAAAATTCAATTTTTTATAAAACACAATTTCAAATACAATTACAAATAAATTTTTTATTTTATATCGCGGTACAATTACAACTTACACCATAACAAAAATATGATTTTCATGTGGTGCACTGCAAAAATAAATCATCACTTAGTCATTATTTAAGGTTTGTTTAAGGTTATAGCAGTGATGATGGTCAAAATATTTTTTGTTTAGAAATATATTAAAATATAATTTTTTTTATTTTTAAAAAATTATTTTTGATATCAGTACATTAAACTAATCTAAAAATATAATATTTTTTATTTTAAATAAAATAATTTTTAAAATTTGGAACGTGAAACACACCTTAAAACTATATCTCTTCATGCTATAGCGCTTTCAAGGCGTAGTCGAGTCAAAAAAAAAAAAAAAAAACAGTCATCCTATAAAATAGTGTCAGAAAAAAAATGTTGCACAATTATGAAAAAAATTAAAAACATTTCAGCTGTAGGAACTAAATTGAAACTATCTACATAATTGGGGCACCGAATTGTATGTTCTCCAAGGAAATAACTTTACACATCGCCTAATAAAATAAAATTGCTATAAATATTTATTTTATTTTTGGCAAAACAATTAAAAAGAAAAAAAAATAAATATATAGAAACTTTGAGCCATTTTAGCGTATAAGGACAAAAGCCAGCTCAGCAAAAAGAAGCTACATAGATACGTGTCAGAACTAACCGAATCTCCTTTAACGTTACTCCAATGTAATGGAATTATCACCGTACAGTTCAACGGCTCTGATCTCTCCTCACCACCCTCCATCCGCACTATATAATCCGCCACCCCACTCTCTCTCCTCTCCACAAAATTCCAGAAAAAGCGAAAAATCGGAGGAGCGAAAAGCTCGGAAACAAATAAATTTCTAATCTTTAATTAGCTGCTTAAGGTTTTTTTATTTGTAAATCGAGTTCTTCAGAATTTTCGTGTGGGTTTTTATCAGCTGTTTGATCTGATCTGGAGAATTGGCTGTTTCATTTCATGACTGGAGTTTGATCTGGTGAGAAGAGAGATCGAGATCGAAATGATTTCGTTGCAGAGTGGTGGTCGCCCGGCTGCTTTTGGTTCGGCTCGCGATGACGCCGTCGGTGGCTTCCAGCTGAATCTGGAGCCGTCGGCTTCTTCTTCGGCTCCGTTGAGTTTGTTGCCTTTTAAAGGCCGCGATTCTCATCATGAAGGTTAGTCAGTTGCCTTTTAAAGGCCGTGATTCTCATCATGATGATTCTCTCTCTCTCTCTCTCTCTCTTATTAATTCTTATCATTTTTTTTTTGCATTTAAGAAGTTTTTGATTTAGGATTGTATTTTTTCAGATCGGTTAATTTTGAAAATTTGGTTCTTTTGGACGCAGTTGTTGATGAAGAAGCACACTTGACGCTGGCGCATAAGCTGTACAAATCTGGGAATTACAAACAAGCGTTAGAGCATAGCAGTGCTGTTTACGAGAGAAGTCCACAGCGGACTGATAATCTTCTTCTTTTGGGTGCTATTTATTATCAGGTTGTTTTCCATTTTCATTTATTTGTTAGGGTTTGTTATTATTATTATTATTTTTTTCTGTTTTGGCCAAAATTGTAAATTGTTTGCCTTTTTGCTTGCAGCTGCAAGATTATGATATGTGCATTGCAAAAAACGAGGAAGCTCTTAGGCTTCAGCCGCGTTTTGCGGAGTGCTATGGAAACATGGCAAATGCTTGGAAGGTAATTAATATCACGTGGGTTTGTGTGGAATTATGGATGTGTTTGATCCCCACAATTAATGATAGGGATTGATTGCTGATGAAGGTGATATTTTGTTTGATAATTTTACAGGAAAAGGGTGATATTGATCGTGCAATTCGATACTATTTGGTTTCCATTGAGGTTAGTGTGCAGATATTAAACTTTTTCTTCCCAAACTAGATTTTTTTTCTTATTATTTACACTTGAAATGAGTTGTTTAGGAAGTTTAGAAATGCACAGGGTTTGTTAGCTGATTTAAACTCCATGAATGCTTACTTTAAACAGGCATGTGATAGTATTAAGTTCATATGAACGTCTCTTGCTTAATCTTGAGTATTAGGGTATAATTAGTATTGGGACACGCTGGCAGAAGCCTCCAAAGGTCCTTACAAGTTGTCTTCAAGAATGATTGCAATATATTTGGCACATGGCTGATGATGGGAAACTTAGTTGGGAACTTGAGCTGTTTATAAGGGTAGTTTGGTTACTTCAGATATCTTGGAAAATCTGGACAATTATAGTCTAGGTTTATTTTTGTTTAGTATTTATTTTATTAGTTTCAAAGTTATTAGGTTTTACTATTCTAACTTCTAAGTAGGAATAGTTATGTTGGAGTCATCCATGTCCTTGTTGGATTTGAAATACCAAAAGTCTATAAATATGCAAGTAATCTTTTGATGTTTCAATTGGAGTAATATTAAATAATTTCCATCTATTTTTTTTTTATTGTATGACGCAAATCTCTTGGATGTGAAGGTGTGACTCTTAGAAATCTGTCCTCCACCAATCAATCCTTAAACAGCCCCTGTAACTCAGATACAGAACAGCTCCCAAAGCACTGCATCATTAGCATGATATCTTAACCTTTTTTTTCTCCCCATTCTCGTATTAGAGGCTTTGAGGATCTTTTCAGTTGGGGTTGACCCCATCCTTCTGTGGTTTTTGGATACTGTGTTAGTCCTGGTTGAGTTAGGATCCCTGACCAGACCTGACAATGAATCTGGTTGTGAATTGTGAACTCAATTCCAACTTTAGAAAATCTGTTGATTTTTGCTGGACTGCTAGTTAGTCACATGACATCTTGTGTGGTTTCTAATAACAAGAAGCCTGTAGAAGAAGTTATATTGTGACATTGATTGCTGCTGAAATTAGAGGACTGAGATTCTAATCAGTTGGTGAAATAAATAAGAACCAGTTTCTCATGCAACAGAAGGCTTGAGAATTGTTGTTACTGTTTGTGGGTAAATCAAATGACTGAGTCTTGGGGACAGAAACATCCATAGGTGCATGCATGCATGTGGCTCTAAATCCATAGGGAAAGTACATATATATAAATATTTACAGAGAGAGAGAAGGCCCCATCATGTGAAGCACAATCAGGTGGTATAGAGCTGAATTTTCAGCAGTCAGCTTTCCATTTCTTATCATGGGAATTTACGTATTGTGAATCCTTACATACAAAATATAATGTCTGGTGGGGATTCACCATCAAATTCGCCCATGGATGTTGTAAGATTTGTACATGATCTTAACTGTCTAGTTGGACAATAACCTTCTAATTTTCTTCTATAACTGCACTACCTTAACATGCTAGCTTCTTGTATATGATAGTAATGATGGTTGTGTTTGCAATCTTGGTTGCAGCTTCGACCCAACTTTGCTGATGCTTGGTCAAATTTGGCTAGTGCATACATGCGAAAGGGAAGACTTAATGAGGCGTCACAATGTTGTCGTCAGGCCCTGGCATTGAATCCTCTTCTGGTAATTTTTGTCTAACATGGATTTATGATGATCTGGATGAATGTCAATTAGATGGGCCAGAGGAAAAGAAAATTTATGATTTCAGTATTCTTTATTGCTCTATGCTAGCAACCAGGTGTGGATGGTATTACAAATGTGGTGAGGGTTCATTACTTGCTTGATTTCATCAATTGTCTTGCAGGTTGATGCTCATAGCAATCTTGGGAATTTAATGAAGGCTCAGGGATTAGTGCAAGAAGTAAGTGTCAATAAATGAGTACTGCAACTATGTTTAGTTTCTTAGTCCTTATTGCTTTTAGTGATTAGCCCAGACGTAAAGTATTTGGGCTATGGTATATGGTCTGCTAAACTCTGTTCATACCCTCATTGGTTACCATGCCATATAGCTAGGAGTAGGATACCAGTGGATCTTTTAGCATCCGAACCAGTCCATTGGAAATTTAGCACTCCAGTTTGAGTGAATGACTGAAAGCTCTACTAGATTCACCTGGCCCAACTTTTCCATCTCACTTGTGGGAGGGAGGAGGTCATTGTTTCCATGTATATGTTTGTGTAGTATGCGTCTGTCCTTTCCGGCAAAGTTACTGATCATTATAATTCCTGTGTGGGACTGTGTCTTAATTCACAGTTCAATACAGATATCAAGTTGTTACCACAGGCCAGGGCTCAGATGATGGTTGATCTAGTTGTAACTTCCATGTGAAGACACCAAATTGTCAGAATCTAACATTTTGTGCAGGCATACAGTTGCTACCTTGAGGCTCTACGGATACAACCAAGTTTTGCAATTGCATGGTCAAATCTTGCTGGTCTCTTTATGGAGTCTGGTGACCTTAACAGAGCACTTCAATATTATAAGGTATAGCTGATCTCCACTTCAATTTTTCAGCTCTTTTTTATCAGTTGAGTTTTGGTTGTTTTCCCCTTTCTCTAGAGTTTGCTTTGACTATCTGCTTCAACTGCCATCACTTTCTAAAGTTTTCATTTTTTGCTGGAATATTGCATCAAATATGGTGTGTAGTCATCATGTCTAAACATTGACAAAAAATCTTCTTTGATTGCTTTTGGTAATCAATTTCAGTCAATTCTTTCCTTTTGGAGCTAGATTTTGACTGTCGCTTGTGAGCTATGAATGTCACCAGTATCAATCTGAATCTGAATTTATTTGGTCACCATATATCATATTAAAGTTTGTGAATGATCTCCATTTGTAAATTTCCTGGTTCTGTTTCTTTCGCAACTGTTATAATGCTTGCTGATTGCGTTTTGTAATACTAAAATTGCAGGAAGCTGTAAAACTTAAACCTAAATTTCCTGATGCCTACTTAAATCTTGGAAATGTTTACAAGGTAAGCTGTGATGTCTTGTGTGCTTAAAGTGGAGCAGCTGCTTCTGCCTGGTCTGGCATTGGTCTATGTAGGAAACTACAATTTTTCTTTGCCCTTTTCAGGCCCTGGGAATGCCTCAAGAGGCTATTATGTGTTATCAGCGAGCAGTTCAAACACGACCAAACTATGCGATGGCTTTTGGTGAGCCTCCTTTGCCTTGCTGCCACAATTTTTCTGAACATTCCAAATTTTTCTCAGTACTAGACAATTAAATGCTGATTGGATATTTGTATTGCTTAACTTGTATTTTTTCCATGTCCTTTCTGTGGTGCACTTCTGGATTATCTTCTTACAATCCATCTATTGTTGGGTTCTTCTTTTGTTATTATTGCTATTAAACCATCAATACTACTTTTTCTTTTTTGAAAATGCAAATAATGTGACACTGTGTATAACGAAGATAAAGCAAGGGTTCTAAAGCCTTAAGGTTACAGACCAAACTGTAGAGAAATTTGGAGAAAATTCTCAGGTATTTTATTGAATCTGAATAATAGTTTTCTCATCTCCATAAAATAAACCAGACATCCCTATTTATATGTTAGTACTAAAATCACCTATAGGAAAGGATTCCCATTAAAACTTTATTTAATAGAATCCATCTAGCATTAGGATTCCTAAATAGTAAAATACTAACTAAATTAAAAGTCCTAAGCTAAGTAGGAAACAAATAATTAAAATCCAAAATTAACTAGGAAAATAATTAAAACAGGAAAACAATAACTTCATGCTTCATATGAGGTGCTTTTGGGTTTCTTTGCGGACTTCTTTTCAAATTTGGCCTTGTTAATGTCCATAAACTCTTGGGATGATTGGTTTATGTCATAATGGTTTCTAGATGAACCTGTTTATAGTAAAATATTGTGGTTGTGTCTGCAGTTGTGCTTAGACCTGGACCTTTTGTTTTCCAACTCTAGTAATTCTAGTTGTTGCTTCGTTCATGCTCATTCCTGATTTTTCTATTGTTTTATTTGTTCTTTGGTTGATGATTATATATGGAAAATTTATCTTTAGGAGGAAATATTATTGATTTATTGGCTGTGAGTTTACTTTTTTCCATACATTTGCAAGCTGGATGTTAGGTTTTGTTTGGTATGGGGTTAAGAAATTTGGAGAAATGCTAAGTTAGTAAGATTTAATGGTTAAGTATTCAGGGTGTAAAAATGTTAAAGTGAAATGTCAAGGATGTTTGGTAGGAGTTGAAAGTAATAGGGGGTCCCACTTTAGTTAAATCAACTGTTCAATTACTGTAATCATCAAAAATATTAAATAATATGTATCTATGGTTCAAAATTTAAGATGGAATCAGAATGATAAAAAAAAGTTGAAAATTCAAAAAATAGGGAAAAACATAAAATCCAAACTTCCCCCCCTGAAAAATCTGTTACTTCCCCCTCTCCAAGGTCAACATTTAACCCCCATTTTAATTTGTAACCTCCTTTAAATCTTTCCCTCTAAAAAATGTACCAAACACGAGTAAAGGTGAAGGAAAATAACAAGGTTAAGTTTTTCACCTCCTTTACCCTAGTGTACCAAACATATCGTTAGGAGTGTTTTGGGGGGGGGGGGGGTACTTCTCATCTGCTTTCATGTAATTCTGGTTGAAGGGTTGAAGAACTTTTATTTTCCTCAAACTTTTTGGCCTGTAATACGGTGCAGGAAATTTGGCTAGTACATGTTATGAGCGAGGCCATGTGGAGTTGGCGATTCTTCATTATAAGCAAGCCATTGCTTGTGATCAGAGATTTTTAGAGGCTTACAATAACTTGGTTGGTCTTTCTTTATGCTA
This sequence comes from Populus tomentosa, assembly GCA_018804465.1. Classification (NCBI taxonomy): domain Eukaryota; kingdom Viridiplantae; phylum Streptophyta; class Magnoliopsida; order Malpighiales; family Salicaceae; genus Populus; species Populus tomentosa. The sequence goes on from CM032005.1 coordinate 5,072,683, forward strand.
GCAGCCTTTTATTAGTCTTGAGTTCTTTCAATTTTGAATCTCAATTTTCATTTTCTTTTATATTCACTAACCTGACTTTCGGATTTATTCTCTAACTGGAAGGGCAATGCATTGAAAGATGTTGGTAGAGTGGATGAAGCACTGCAATGCTATAATGTAGGTTGACATTTCCTTTTTTCACCTTCTGCAATTTGCTTGTTTAAGTAATTTCTAACCTTCATCTCTTGTTGGCTTAAGCAATGTCTTTCAATACAACCAAGCCATCCTCAAGCACTTACCAACCTTGGGAATATATATATGGAATGGTATATGATCTTGAAATCTTGATATTTTATTTTTAATTAATTATTTTATTATGTCAAATATATATAGGATTTGAAGTAAATTGAGTCTTTATGAGAGTTATTTGAACATGCAGGAATATGTCTGCAGCTGCTGCTTCATGTTACAAGGCCACTTTGGCTGTCACGACGGGGCTGTCCGCTCCTTTCAATAATCTTGCTGTAATCTATAAACAACAGGTAAAGACAGCTGAATTGCTTCCAGTGAGCACTTCTCTGATGAACTTTCCTTGAACTGAAAGGACATTGCACAACAGTTGTTTTCCCCTGTTAATACTGTGTTTTGATGACAGTGGATTTCCATTGTTCCTTGGATGTTCCTTCTACATTCCTTTCTTTTTCTTGACAGGGAAATTACTCGGATGCTATATCTTGCTATAATGAGGTTCTTCGAATTGAACCCATGGCAGCTGATGGACTTGTAAATAGGGGCAACACTTACAAGGAGATTGGTAGAGTAAGTGAGGCAATTCAAGACTACATTCATGCTATCAATATCCGGCCAACCATGGCGGAAGCACATGCAAATTTGGCTTCAGCTTATAAAGACAGGTACATGCTAGTTACTAGTTTGAGAATCCAACGCAATTAGAATAGCTGTTGGATGTGCTTGGTGAGTGGAGAGAAAAGGAATCACTTAGTCGAGTGAGTCTTGGTTAGTTTCCCTAGTTTGATCTTGTAATGGGAGTCTCATCATGTTGATCTGCAATTGCTTGCTATTCATAAGGTTTTTCAGAGAACTGTTTATTTAGCTCCTGATTCATCAAGCTACCAGGTTATGTTATATTTGATTTGCTGCAATTGTGCTTAGAGCTTTCCCGAATGTTTCTTTAATTGCACTTGAGTGGAGAAATATATTTGGCTAGAAATCAACTATTGAGTTTGAATGCATCAAAGGTTATGGTATTGAAAATATTCGTGGTGGCTATGAAGGAAGCGTTTGGGAACGCGGTTGAAACCGCATTCCCACAAAATTCAATTTTTTTTTTTTGCTAAAATTTAATACGGTTTGTATGTTTTGGATTGTTTTGATGTGCTGATGTCAAAAATGATTTTTAAAAAATGAAAAAAATCATTGGCATGCATTTTGGCACGAAAAGTTATTTGGAAAGCAACTGCTACCACACTGCCAAACATACTCGAAAACTAGCTAACTGCTGTTGAATTTGGATTTGTATTGCATGCAGCGGACATGTGGAGGCTGCTATAAAGAGCTATAGGCAGGCACTGCTTCTGCGACCAGACTTTCCAGAAGCAACATGCAACCTTTTACATACATTGCAGGTATTCTTTAAAATTGATGCTCATACTGCACTGTCCTTTTAGAGGGTTTAACCTGGATTGGTATCGATTTAATGTGTTAGATTTATAGTGTAAAAGCCACACTGTTTGACTTGTTGAACTGAGGTGCATATTTCCTTTTATTAGTTACCTTGTCCTGATCAATACTGGTTGTATTCTGCATGCATCAAGGATGTGATTGATTTATGCATAACATTCTCTGTCCACAATGCAATGTTTGGTGTTGATTCTGATGAATTTACTGTCAAATATGCTGCATCTCCCTCCTCTCTCCTTTTGTGTTTATGTATTTGTTCATAAAATCTTCCATTTCAGCTTGTTTAAGCTAATTAGTTGGATGTTGAAGCACTTTGTTTACTACAAGAAAAGTTTTGAACTGATTTCTTCCTTATTTCTCATTTCCCATTTTACAGTGTGTCTGTTGTTGGGAGGATCGCGATAAAATGTTCGATGAAGTTGAAGGGATTATTCGGAGACAGATTTCGGTAAGAATTTATGATGTTTGTTAATGTTCTTTTTAAGTTCTTTCTTCATTTTGTTTAGCTTTTGAATATTGTTACGTGGAGTTACAAACTTTTCTAACTACCCTATTAATTTCAGATGTCAGTTCTTCCTAGTGTGCAGCCTTTTCATGCTATAGCATATCCTATTGATCCCGTGCTTGCGCTTGAAATCAGGTCTGATTATTGTTTTGGACTGGTCCGTACTTGATCTCTATGATCTAAGCCTTATTGTTCTTATTTTTACACCTATTTTACAGTCACAAGTATGCAGCTCATTGCTCCATAATTGCAACTCGTTTTGCACTTTCTCCCTTCAAGCATCCTGCTCCTCTTCCTGTTAAGCATGAACGTGGAAGTGGGAGACTTAGAATTGGATACGTGAGCAGTGACTTTGGCAACCATCCGTTGTCACACCTTATGGGCTCTGTATTTGGTATGCACAACAGAGAAAATGTTGAGGTTTGTAAATTCAATTTGCCACTGCAAGGGCTATCTAGCTTCTTTTTTTCCTACATTTTTTGGCTACAGGTGCATGTTATGACTAACAAGATGTGCAGGTTTTCTGCTATGCTTTGAGTCCAAATGATGGTACTGAGTGGAGGCAGCGTACCCAGTTTGAAGCTGAGCATTTCATAGATGTATCTGCCATGTCATCAGATATGATTGCCAAACTAATTAATGAGGACAAGATACAGATCCTTATCAACCTTAATGGGTATACCAAGGTACACAGTTCAGAATTTTCCTAAAAATTTCACCATGTGATGTGGGGATGAAAAAAGACAATAAAGGGAATTGGTCTTTGATTATTTTTAAGTGTAGTGCTGCATGATTATTTTATATTTTTGGTGTTTTGAAATATTAGTATTTATTATTCAGTAGTTAGAGTAGAATTTTAGTTTCCTTATTGAATTAGGACTACTAAGTGGGTTTTTCCTTATTTTATTTTTATGTTTCTATAAATACACACTTATCTAGACATTATGTTATTGTTTATGATTTTGTCACATACATCGAGTTTCTCTTAAATAATTGGCAATCTTTATTTTGTGCTCATGTAGGTGGTTCTACACCTTCAACATTCTGAGGCTTTTTACAATTGTAATCACCATTAGAATTTGAAGTCTGTTATTTTTATAGGTTGCTTGGGATTGTGTCACTTGTTTTTATTTATTTTGCTGGTGTAAACTTTTGAGTGGTTGATGTTTTTAAACATTCTTGGTTTTGGTAAATGTTCATATTGACTTCATACCTGTAGCCTGCTGGTACTGTTACTAATGGTTTTATCCATTCTAAATTTGCAAATCATTGAGTTCCAGCTTTTAACTTGCGTTCTGTGTATAATGTCCATCCAGGGGGCCAGAAATGAAATATTTGCTATGCAACCTGCACCTATACAGGTTTCATACATGGGATTCCCTGGGACTACAGGAGCAACATACATTGATTACTTGGTCACTGATGAGGTTGGCAGGGAACAAGAATCTAAATTTGCATCACTATCTGCTGTGTTATTGTTTGTCCTTGTTGTCTGAATTCTGATGCACCTGCTCCTTCCTTCCAGTTTGTTTCACCCACCCGTTTCTCGCATATTTATTCCGAAAAGCTGGTTCACCTGCCACATTGCTACTTTGTGAATGATTATAAACAGGTTGGTCCCAGACTATCTATTTTGCTTGCTTCGTTGTGGAACATTAATATTTAAAACCACCACTGTTGCTTTCAGAAAAACCTGGATGTGTTGGATCCAACATGCCAGCACAAGCGATTGGATTATGGTCTCCCTGAAGATAAATTCATATTTGCATGCTTCAATCAGTTGTACAAAATGGATCCTGAAATCTTTAATACTTGGTAATCCAAAGTCTAAGGACAGCCCTTACATTTAATTCATTTTTATGACTGCAGGATTGTAATACATGGTATCTTACAATTCATATTTATTTTTAATATTGCAGGTGCAACATTCTTAAACGCGTACCCAACAGTGCACTTTGGCTCCTTAGGTTCCCTGCTGCAGGGGAAATGAGACTGCGAGCATGTAAGTGAAATTTTTCCTCACCTCTCACAAGGATCACAATAACTCTTTTAGCATCCGGCACGTGGCCTTATGTTCATGACCATTGGACTTTGTTCAGATGCTGTTGCACAGGGGGTGCATCCAGACCAAATTATTTTCACAGATGTTGCCATGAAACAAGAGCATATCAGACGCAGTGCTTTGGCAGATTTATTTCTCGACACGTAATTATTACTCTCTTACATTCACTACTGAATGCTGTCATTTGTTGCCTTGGGGCTTCTTTGATGTTGATGGTTGGATTTTTCTTTTAGGCCATTATGCAATGCACATACCACGGGGACAGATATTCTGTGGGCAGGTTTGCCAATGGTGACCATGCCCCTTGAGAAAATGGCTACAAGAGTTGCTGGATCACTTTGCCTTGCCACCGGACTTGGGGACGAGATGATTGTTAGCAGGTGGGGTACAAAGATGAATTGAGTTGGCATGTTCCTATACCATACGCTTTGATTGCTTGCTTGTGAGATTTATCTTCTCATTGTTTTGCCCATGTTTACAGTATGAAAGAATATGAAGAGAGGGCTGTGTCTCTTGCATTAAATAAGCCAAAGCTTCAGTCCCTGACAAACAGATTGAAGGCATTCCGAATGACTTGCCCTCTGTTTGACACAAAACGCTGGGTAAGCTTAAACAGAAGCTTTATTTTCTCAACTACCATGCTTTTGTTTCGAGGGACAAATGTTCAATCTCTCCCTTTGCAAATGCAGGTTAGAAACCTGGAGAGGGCATATTTCAAAATGTGGAATATTCATTGCTCAGGCCAGCAACCCCATCACTTTAAAGTTGCTGAAAATGATTTTGACTGCCCTTACGATAGATAGAACAGATTGGATAGACGGGATTGTAGATAAGAGCGAGAGAAAATAATCAAGAATATTTAGGTAAAGGTTGGTCAATTATTCAGATGAAATTGTGATGTGTTTACCATGTCCATGGATGAATTCAGTTATCTAAACACACTAGTCAAGAAATGAAATGATAAAATTTGTGCTTGCTGATCTCATACTGATTCTTTCGTTAATCATACATGCATATGGATGACAATGTTAAGTATGTGTGTGCTTTTGAAGAGAGATTCAAGCCCAGGTCTGAAATTGATTACATCATACATATTTTCAAGTTATCAAGAATCTCATGTCATATAGCCATGAAGGACCCGAAGCACATTATAATCTCAAAAGAACCCAAAATAATTCCTTTTTATTATTATTATTATTGTTAAAAATGTATGAGCATAACATATAAAAATATATCATATGAATAATATTGTACAAAAATTCATATATGATTATATGTCAAACACAAGCCTGCCATTCATATATCGGCATGTTAGTCTGTAAGAAAAATAAGTGTGGAAAATCTGTTAATCTTTTTTGATGAGCAAGAAATTTAACTTATTAATATGGCAATAATATATATTGCCATGTACACAAAATACGAAGTTAAAGTACAAATAAAAATAAAAAAGGAAAAAAAAATACTTTAGGTTTGTAAAGGGGAAAAAAAAAAAGAGTTATCATTTACTAGTAATATTTGCGGGTGCGATTATTTTTGTGGTTAGCTAATGAGTTTAATCAAAGAGTTGGTGGTTAGATAATGAAAGGTTTTTTCTTGGGGAACTAGGGATTCTCAAATATTTTAGTTAGTATTTTTGTAAAGTAAAAGTGCAATAAATATATAAAAGAAAAGTAAAAATGCAATAAATATATAAAAGAGCATTGAATCTTGGTTATTCATTCTTGTTTTGGTATGAAATCAGTTATTTTTTTAAGAAAATAATGCTATGTTTATACATTGAGAATGAAACAATTGTAGAATACATAGTATTTATAGCAGGAAGAGGTTAAATACCTTTCGTATATGTTTGGTGAAAATGCATAAAAAATAAATATTTTAGATTTGTAAAGGAGAAAAAAAAAGTAAGTTCTTCATTTCCTCTCTTAAACCACTTGAATCATGTTTCTCTCTCTTAAATCAACACAATCTTCCTTAAAACTAATTATTTTCACGTGTTTCTCTCTCTGTGTTTTTTTTTTTAAGAGAATAGATGAAAACAAAGGAGCTCCCAAAATTCATCCGGAACAACTACTTTTTTTTTTTTAAATAGGATTTTGTTCTATTTTATTATTTTACCCTTAATGTATAAATTGCAAGATTGACCAAAACTTTTAACCTAAGATATTATTTATATGTTAGATGATTTCTTATAATATTTTATCCCGATTTAATAGTCAGATTAAAAGATATGATTGATACTATAAAATTAGATAATATGTAATTTTACACAAAAAATCCAAATTTAGGTACCATTTTATTTACTTAAATCATCATGATTTTTAGATCCGTCAATTGATGACTTTCATTTATAACCATCATAAATATTTGCTCATATTTTTCACCACTTTCAGTAAAAAAAAATACCATGATTATATGCGACGCTTATACCGACAATCAATGTTTTTTGTGAGAAAAATCATAATCATTTTATTTAAAATTTCACTCTATTGTTATTGTTGATGTTGTATAACTATTGTCACCCTAATTTATAAAGATTTCTCATTACATAAAATAATAATTATTTTATGTGATTGAGAATTTTATATAACTCATCACTGTTTTATATTTCACATATTAATTGTTGTTTTATTTCATCTAAAATCTAAGTTAAATTTATAAAAGTTTTTATTCATGTCTATATAAAAAAAAATCCTTCTTACTTGTCATTTCTCAATCAAAAAGTTTAGATTTCTAACATTGATTTACCGGTTTTAGATTAGAGGTTTAAATTATTATTCTTAATATAACAATCAAAACTAAAATAACTAATTTAAAAAACCAATAATTATTTTGAATAATTTAATTATTCAAAATAATTAAATTACTCTTATATATACTAAATTAAAAAATCCATAAATGACAGAAGAATATTCTCTTTTTGAGTGACAATTCTCTCCTACTAAGAAACCATCTTCTCTCTCTTTTTGAACCAAAATCAAACACAAAAATGTGTTTTTTTCTAATCAATTCTATCTATGAATTATGAGTTTTTCTCGATCAAGAAATCAGGGTAATTTTCTATGAATTGATTTTTGAGTCATCAAAAGTATGCATTTTCTTTATATAATGAAAGGGTTGGTTGGTTTTTAATAAGATGAAACTATTGAATATTCTTAAACCGCAACATGCTTCAACTTTTGGTGGTTGCCTGGACATGCTTCATGCAGCAACATACCAAAGATTTTGGCAAAGCAGGCTGAACTAGCAAGGAGTTGAAGTTGCATAAATGCGACTAGACACTATCTGATAGATTCAAAGAAGTTACAGGAGTTGAAGATCTCGTGGAAAAATGACTAAAAAAAAGCCATTTGTAAATGCTCTTGTGGACAAAGCTGGAAGATCTTGTATATGAAGTTTTTATGAGAAATAAATTGTTTGAGTATTCTAGCTTGATGTTGATAATATTTGTAAATCAATTTCTTGGATTTTTGCTCGTTGAGGATTCTTTAATTTTTTTTAAGTAAATTTAAGATTTCAAATTAAAATTAAAGCCTAACACTAAAATTAATTCTTAAAACAAAGTTTTTAAGATTCAGCCGGAAAAAAAAAAACCTTTTATTATCCCTTCATGTACGTGAGGCAATGCCTAAATCTTCTCAACCTTACCTTTTACTCATTTACAATTTCTTTCTATCCATCCTTTGATTAAAACCATTATTATTATTTTTTTAAAATTGTTTTTGACCCTCCTTTAACTATACCTTCTCAAGTAAGATTATTTCATTAGAAATACAAGATATAAGACTACGACTTTCAACTCTTATTTATCAATGGAAGCAAGCAATATATCATCGCTTCCATTCAATAATAAAAGCTAGGCTTTTATCCAATGATAAAAAGTAACATAACAATGACTTTGAGTCATCAATAAGCAATATATCATTGGTTTCTATTCAATAATAAAAGCTACACACATTGGCTTTCATCCAACAATAAAAACAATATAATAATTTCTTTTCTCTCTCTCTCTCTCTAAGAAAACAACACATATTGGCTTCATTCAATATTAAAGCAGCATAATCATTGTTTTCTCTTTAATAATAGAAACAACAAAACTTCCATTCAATAATGACAGCAACATAATCATTAGTTTTTCATTAACTATTTTTCAATATACTTTTGTCATCTATACCAATGTTTATCAAGTGTAAGTTGTAAGATTAATATACAAAATTAAAAAGATTAAGGTATAAAAAGACCTACATGGTGTTTGACCTTTAGATGCAATATTTGTTGTTGTCCTATTATTGTAACCTCTCCTGTACCAACAGAGACAAATATTACCGACAAGTTTTATGAAATATTAAACTGGTTAAAAATTTAGCTATGTAGTTTTTTTCTTTAAAACATATGAATTACTACAATGTTTCTCTATATGACTTTTTTTTTAATGAATTTTTTTCTTTTTTTTTTCAAAATGGTCTTTGTTGATTTTTCTTGGTAGTTTTTTTTTTAAAAAAACACTATGGATTGTTACAATGTTTCCTCACATGGTTTTTGTTTTGCCACAGTATTCCCCCACATGTTTTTTTTTCAAAATTATCTTTGTTGATTTTTTTTTAATATTAAGCTAATTGAGAATTCAGCTTTAACTTCCTCCACATGTTTTTTTTTTCCATTTTTTTCTACTTTTTTTTATCCAAAATTTTCTTCTTCTTCTTCTTTCATTTTTTGTTTTTTTTTTTCAGAATTGTTTTTGTTGATTTTATTTTTTTTAATATGGAGCTAGTTGAATATTTAGCTTTATAGTTTTTTTTCCTTTAAAACACTGTGGATTGCTACAATGTTTCCCCACATGGGGTTTTTTTTATGATTGTTTTTGTTTTTTTGACTAGAATTGTGTTTGTCGATTTTTTTTTTCATATTAAGCTGGTTGAAAATTTAGTTTCATAATCTTTTTCTTTAAAACATTGTGAATTGCTATAGTGTTCTCCAATATGATTTTTTTTTTGTTATGATGTTTTTTAAAATTATCTTCATCGATTTTATTATTTTTAATATTGAGCTGGTTGAAAATTACAACTGTAGATTTTCTCATGAAACATAATAGATTGATATAGTGTTTCCCTGCATGGTTTTTGTTTCTTTTCGGTTTTTTTTTATTATGATTTTTTTGAAAATTTTCTTTGTTCATTTTATTTTTTAAATATTAATTTGATTAAGAATTTAACTTTGTAGTTTTTTCCTTGAAAATATTATGAATTGCAATAGTTTTTCTCCATATATATATATATATATATATATATATATATATATATATATATATTTCCACAAACTCATGATAACACACAAGCATACTATAATTTCATGGCATTACAAGGACATGGCATCTAGTTTGGATAGATTGTGTGTAATGAGCTGGAAGGAAGCATGTAAAAAGAAGAAGTAAATATAATTACATGGCGGCATGCCAGTCATGTTGCCTGAAGCAGTAAACAGAACTACTATTGTGATTTTGAATCGCTTTTATATTAAAATCTTAGTTTAAAATAGTATTTTTTTTTAAAAAAATAAAATCAAACCATATTATATATTTCTCTAACTGTATCAATTTGTTTTTTAAAAAATTCCTATTATTGGGGCAGAGTAACAAGTTTTTCCCAATGAAATCATTATAATCACTATAATATAATTGGAAGTCAACAAAATCCTAGTTCGTGCAAACACTAAGCCTTTCTGTCCACAGGAAATTTCCAAGTAGATGTGCGCCCTCTCTAACGTCTCAGAAAATACATGGATTTGATTTTTTTTATTTTTAATTAATTTTTTTTATTTTTATATTATTTTAATGTATTGATATTAAAAATAAATTTTAAAAAATAAAAATAAAATATTATTTAATATATTTCTAAATAAAAATTATTTTTGATAACAATGTTATCTCAATACTCTCTAACAAGTTCTTCTCAATCAAATAATCATAACCATTATCCAATAATGTGAATTCAAAAAAGTCTTTGCCATGTGCAAACACTTGGATTGAAGATATAGGGGTGTTTATGAGTGTAGTAACAGTTGATTTTTAAAATATATTTTACTTGAAAATATATTAAAATAATTTGTTTTTTGTTTTTTACTTTTAAAGAATTATTTTTAATACCAAAACATCAAAAAAAACAAAAAAAAACTAATCTAAAATAAAATATAAAATAATAATTTCAAAATTTATTAAAACATTGTTTACATAGCAAAGACAAACAAAAACCTAAATGCCCTTTCCTACCGCATCACAAATAACAAGACTTGAAGCCTTTTCTGCATGGAAAATTTCCAGGAAGCTAACAATGTGCACCCTCTGTAATGCCGAGAGAAAATACTTGAATTTGAATTTTGTTTATTTTTTGTTTATTTTAAATATATTATTTTGATGTTCTCATTTTAAAAATAAATTTTAAAAAATAAAAACTATAATTTTAATACATTTTTAATAAAAAAATAATTTTAAAAATAATAACTAGTACAATATTAAACAAGCTCTCTAAAAAGTTTTTTTTAATTAAATCATCATAACCATTATAATATAATATGAAGACAAAAAAGTCCACGGCAAGGCAAATACTTGGACCGAAGATATAGAAGATGTTTACGAGTATAATAATAATTGTTTTTTAAAATATTTTTTATTTAAAAATATATTAAAATAATATATTTTTTATTTTTAAAAATTGAATTTTTTTTTTTAAAAATCTCAAATAAAAAATAAAAAAAATCAAAATTTATAAAAATATTGTTTACAGGCAAAGATAAAAGCGCCTTTCCTTCCATGTCCATGGCAGCTCCCTTGGGCTGCTAGGGAAATTATAATGTGTTAAAATATTATTTTTTATTTTTTAAAAAATTATTTTTAATTTTAGTATATTAAAAAAATTTAAAAATATTAAATTTAAATAAAAAATTATTTTTTTATAAAACACAGTATATTTCTAAAAAGTGCTCTGACAGATTTTGATATGACCATTATCAAAAGCAACCGTTCCTTAAAGAACAAAGACAAGAAATTCATAATTTCCAGGAAACTTATAAAAGAATTTGAAGTACAAATTAATAGACTAAAGAATGATCGATGTGGGACACACAGAAGTGTTTAGTGTTTTTAAAAAATATATAATAAAAAAGTCGAAGAGCAAATAACAAAAGATCTGCTACTCCGCCAAGTGAATAGCTAATACATTTGGAATATTAAAAAAGGTATCTATCACAGCTGTGATATGATAAACAAGAATATATATATGTTTTTTATTTTTAAAAATTATTTTTATATTAGTAAATTAAAAAAATAAAAAAATAAAAAAATTAAATTTATAAAAAACTGTCACATCACTTTGTAACTGGGGAATTTCCAGGAAATCAACAAATGGTTACTTCCGTAATGCCTCAGAAAATTCTTGGATTTGATGCCTATAAATTATACATATGCCTAAGGCAGGGTCTTAAACACGTAAAGCCTAAGCTACTGATTCAAAATCAGCCTCATCTTTTTTACTTTAGTTCCTTCCGTTCTCTTCCTGCAGACCTACCTTACCACCAGAGTCTTACTCTTGTTTCTTCGACTGTTTCTCCACAAAACAATGGTGGTATTTTTATTGTTTCTCAATATCTTTTTGTTTGTTTATATCTGGAGATTCATCATACGAAGCCGCCATGTTTCTCCATCGCCATCTACTACTTCCACCTTAACCACCGCCCATCCACAAGTAATTAAATATCATGATGTCTTCCTTAGTTTCAGGGGAGAAGACACTCGTTTTGATTTTACCAGCCACCTCTATCCTGCTTTGAACCGGAAACAAATCCTAACTTTCATAGATTATCAGCTTGTGAGAGGAGATGAGATCTCGGCATCACTTCTGAGAACAATTGAAGAGGCCAAGCTTGCTGTGATTGTTTTTTCTGAAAACTATGCATCTTCCAAATGGTGCTTAGAGGAGCTTGCTAAGATTATTGAGCGTAGAAGAAATAATGGACAGATAGTTATTCCGGTATTCTACAAGGTGGATCCATCCCATGTAAGAAATCAAACAGGAAGCTTTGGAGATGCATTGGCTAGATTGATAAAGAAGAAAGCTTTGACGATGGACACAGAGCAGAGCTTCAGAGACGCTTTGACGGATGCAGCCAGTCTATCTGGATGGAGCTTAGGGAATTCTGAGTAAGCTCTTGAAATATATACCATGAGAAAATATTAGTTCATTTGTTGAGGATTTGAAATTTAATTTAAAATTATTGAGAATGATGAGCTCTGTGAATTCATATTTATTTCATATTTATTTTATTTGATTTTGAAAACGTTGTAGCGAAGCTCTTGTATAGATATTATGTGGTTGGTTGTTTTGTGTTTTCAAATGGTTTTTTTTTTAATTATTTTTTTTTAGTGTTTTTATATTATTTGTGTTTATATTAAAAAAATATTTAAAAAAACAAAAAATTATTATTTAATGTAAAATGTTTGTATAGTTATTAAGTGGTTGTTTGTTTGGTGTTTTAAAATGTTTTGTAAAAACTTTAAATTTTGTTTATTTTAAATTAATTTTTTTAGTATTTTTAAATTATTTTAATATGTTTATATTAAAAATAATTTTGAAAAAAAATATTATTTGTAGTGAAACGCTTGTATAAATATTAAGGCTTTAAGTGGTTGTTTGTTTTTATATTTCAAAATGTTTTTTTTAATTATTCTTTTTATTTTAAATATTTGTTTTAGTCTTTTAAGATTATTTTGATTTATTTATATAAAAAATAATATATTTTTTTAATTTTTTTTTTTATCCTTACGGTAAATTTTACAAGGACATACAATGTTTTCTTTTGTCATTAAATAATATTTTATTCATTTGAGGTGAAAAGGATAATGCCATATTAAAAAATAAATAATATTGATAGAGATGATTCTATTATGATAATTTAAGATGATACGAGAAAACATCTTATGCATTTGCATTTAATTGATATTCTTAGATAAACCCCGATTACATGTAAAAGTGATTAATATAGAATGTCATGTATTTTTAGCACTATCCATTGCCAATGATGATCGATTCATGTGTTGCATTAACACTATTCATTGCCGATGATGATGCTCAATTACTCGTACGTGTCTACTATGTTTATATGTTTCTTCTTGTCCGGTCCATTTTGACTAACAATTATGTGTGTTCTTGTTTATCAGGCCAGAGTCTGAATTTATTGAGAAAATCGTTGGAGATGTTTTGGAAAAATTGCATGTCATGTCTTCAAGTCACACAAGGGGTCTATTTGGAATTGATGTTCGTGTTAGCAAAGTTGAGTCTTTGTTAAATATGGAGTCTCCAGATGTTCTCATTGTAGGGATATGGGGAATGGGTGGTATCGGTAAGACAACGATTGCTGAAGCTGTGTGCAATAAGGTTTGTTCTCGATTTGAAAGAATCTTTTTTGCAAACTTTAGGCAACAATCTGATTTGCGAATAAAATTTCTTAAACGGCTGCTTGGCCAAGAAACTCTGAACAATATGGGCTCTTTGAGTTTTCGAGATTCTTTTGTGAGGGATAGACTTCGTCGAATAAAGGTTTTTATTGTTCTGGATGATGTGGATAATTCAATGGCTTTGGAAGAATGGAGAGATTTGCTTGATGGACGAAACAGTTCATTTGGTCCGGGCAGTAAAGTTCTCATAACAAGTAGGGACAAGCAAGTGCTTAGTAATGTAGTTGATGAGACATATGAGGTTGAGGGGTTGAACGATGAAGAAGCTATTCAACTCTTTAGCTCGAAAGCCTTGAAGAATTGCATCCCCACAATTGATCGAAGACGCTTGCTAAAAAAGATTGGAAGGCATGTACAAGGCAATCCGTTGGCTCTTATAGTTTTGGGTTCCTCTCTCTATGGTAAAAACATCGAAGAATGGCGCAGTGCATTGAATAAACTGGCTCAGCACCCTCGAATTGAAATGGCGTTGAGAATTAGAACAAAAATCCATATTTCTTGACGACTCTATATTTAGATGGAACGCCTATAAAAGAGCTACCCTTGTCAATCAAAGATATGGTATGTTTGCAACTTTTGGATTTGCATGGAACGCCTATTAAAGCGTTACCTGAGCTTCCCCCTTCACTGGAGACTCTAAAACACACGACTGTGCATCACTAGAAACCGTGACATCAATCATCAATATCGGCAAATTATGGGATTTTACAAATTGCTTCAAATTGGATCAGAAACCGCTAGTAGCAGCAATGCATTTGAAAATTTAGGTATCCCTCTTAACCCCTGTCTTTCTTTCTTCTCTCTTTCTTGCTTGCTTCATCACATTTTCGAAATGTGACTTCTGTGTTACAGTCTGGAGAGGAGATCCCATATCTCATTCAAATGGTTCTACCGGGGAGTGAAATTCCAGAAGGGTTCGGTGACAAAGGAATTGGATCTTCACTCACCATACAGTTGCCCTCAAATTGTCATGAGCTCAAGGGAATTGCTTTCTGCCTTGTCTTTCTACTCCCTCTTCCCTTCCATAATGTATATGTGACGATTCAACAAAATGAAGAACACTGAATCTTTATTTAGATGAATAGTGTCACTATTACATGAACTTTGGGAGCCAAAAGAGGTAATACAAGGTAGACATGGAAATCAAAAACTAGTAACAATGACTGAACTGAATTGAAAATTGGGTTTGGATAGGTTGGGAGTAAATTCCTCACTTCACACACAAACAATGCGTATTTTTCTTCTATGTTTATTCTAGTTGGTTGCAGAGTATATATGCATGCAAGTTGCTCGTCCTTAATAGTAGGATTTATAGTTTCCTTACACGTGTCTAGTGACATGTTTCTAATTATAAGTGAAACGGTGTGTTTTGGTAAATTTAAAACTTCCCTCTATTGCTCTGTTCAATTTCATTCCTCTGCCTTATTAAGATTTAGGGATTTACTGTTGGCAGCATGTAACATATCTTCTCCCATCAAACCCACCTTGTCCTCAAGGTGGAATTCAGGAAAGCATGTCGCGATGTCATCAACAATTTCTCATGTAGTATCTGCAGGTGAGAGCCCTTTCCAATGAATTAGGACTTGAGTGATTGCGTGATTTTTCTTTCAGGTCATTCTTCTTTCCAGTATAGCTTATGGCTGCAATTCTTGCATTTGGGGCATTGGTGGGAGATCACTTTGGACAGGCTGGTGCTCGATGCTTTGCTTGAGTAGGGAGACATAAAACACAGGGTGAATAGTCGCTGTCGGTGGCAACTCCAATTTGTATGCTACCTCACCGATTTTGGCAATCACCAGGTAAGGGCCGAAAAACTTAGCTACTAATTTCTGTGATGTCCTGCAAACCACTGAATGCTGTTCATAATGTTGTAGTTTGAGATACACATAGTCCCCGATTGAAAATTGTCTATCACTCCTTTTGTTATTGGCGAATTGAACCATCCGATTTTGTGTTAGGCGAAGATTATCTTTGACTTGATTAATGATCTCCTCTCGTCGAATTAGTAGGTCATCAACTGATGCAACCATAAAGTCCCTGGAAAAATAAGGGATATGTATAGGAGGAGCAAACCCATAAAGGACCTCGTAGGGTGTTAATTTAGTGGACGAATGGAAATTCGTATTGTACCACCATTTAGCCAATGATAGCCATCGTGCCCACTGGTTTGGGTTGTCCCTAGTCATACACCTGAGGTAGTTTTCCACACACTTATTCACTATTTCTGTCTGGCCATCGGTTTGTGGGTGGTAGGCTGAAGAGTAGAGCAAATTTACCCCTTGTATATTGAACATTTCTTTCCAGAACCTGCTAAAAAATATGGGGTCTTTATCGCTGACGATTGATGCTGGCAGGCCGTGTATCTTGTATATATTATCCATGACTACTTTAGCCACGATGGAAGCTATATATGGATGGCTGAGACTTATGAAATGAGCTTATTTACTAAAACGGTCGACTACTACCATGATGACATCCTTCCCTTCAGATTTAGGTAACCCCTCGACAAAATCCATACTGATGTCAATGAATGGGGCGTGGGGAATAGGTAGAGGCTATAGGAGTCCTGGGGTGGCTATATTTTCATGTTTGTTGCGCTGGTAGGTAGAGCATTCCCTGATAAATTGGCGGATGTGCTTTTGTTGCCCTTTCCAGTAGAACAAGCTTCCTACTCGTTTTGCAGTTGTAGTCACTCCTGAGTGTCCCCCCATTGCTGAGCTGTGATAGAGGGAAACAATCTTGGACTGAAGTCCCAAGTCACAGCTTACCACAATCTTACCCTTCCTATTCAGATGGCCATTAACCCAGCTGTAGTGAGGATGTGAGCTTGGCGT